>CM053787.1:437901825-437909325 GCA_028749045.1 Cupressus sempervirens | reverse complement strand
TCATAGATCATTAAAAGATCTATTAAGATACATCGAACAAATATAGTCAGTGTTGAAGATTGATACAAATCCACATTTATTGTTCACTGACCAGTTTTCAACTGTGTATACAATTAATGGTATCTGGTTCCTGGTATGAATGAAGGGATGGGTTTGGGCTGAAAAGCCCACCTATAATAGCCTATCAGCTAATTATATATGTTCTATTTAATATGAGTTAACTATTGGCCCATTAATACCTAATATATTCTTAATCCCCTAACAAAATCTAAACCCCTTAACATAATCACATCCCCATGCCTTACCGATTTGCATGTGATTGATATGAAAGGGGCAAGTGTGAGGTGGGGGGTGCGGTGGGGACCACATTGTCCTTCCCCCTCTCCCTCTAAACTTTTGAATGCCTTACATATGTAATGTTTTCTAACTTACCTTACATTGTCCCTGACTCCCCTCCTTTATGTGACTCTCTCCCTCGCCAATGTCTATGCTGGCATTAAATTGGCAATTTACTATTTTTTAAAATTAAATTAAGAATCATTTTAAAATTGTATCTTAAATTTAAATTTATTTGAAAATTGTCATTTTGATGCCAACATAGACATCGCCCTCTCCCTCACCCAAATTCATGTGCAAACTCCTTTTAAGGTGACTATGTGATTGCCTTTTTATTAAGGCCCTAGGCTAAAACAACCAAAATAGGCCTATCCTTTTCCTTTCTAACTACTACCTAAAAAGATAGATTCCATGTGATAGGCACTGGCTACGATGCAACATATTTTCACCGGACCAGTTTACATGCACATATATTTGTATATAATAAAAAAAGCTAATATATTTTAAAATAATTATAACTAAATTTTTTATGTAAATTATTTAAACATAATTATTATAAAAATATTAATATAAATAGCTTTTATCATTTAAAAATTATTTATTTAATTAATTTATAATAATACTTTATTATAATATAATTGCTAATAGATATTTTAAAAAACTATATTCATTATAAAAAATAATAATATAGATATATCTTTCATAATAATTTATGTTTCTCATTTAAGAATCAATTTTTTAATTCTCATTGTTTATTTAAAGAGTAAATTATAATTTTACTTAATTATTATTTAATAATAATAATATTTGTAAAATATCTCTAAGAATTAGATAATAATCTCTTAGCATATAAAAAAATTATGGTATTTTTTTAAATAAGATTTTAATAAATATTTTAAGAAATTTATAATTTAATTTTGACTTAATTTATGACTTCACAAAGCTTGTCAAAATGAATAAAATTTATTACATATTGTCTACTATAACTATAATCTTAATCCACTATTATATACTTCATAAATTATTTGACAACTATATACAAATTAATTTTTACTCATAAATTATTTATTATTACTTTATATTTTTAAAAGTAGAGAAACCTATTTTATTTTAAGCTTCTAAAAATTAAAAATTAATTTTAAAATAAAAATAAAAATTTAAAAGTAATTTAAGAAAATCTACATTCTTTAAAATAGTTTATATTCATATTAGACTCTTTATCATTGTTCTTTTGATCTTTATTAGAAACAACAAGAAAGGTTTTTTAATAAAGATAATAATATATTTTATAAATATAAATTAGATGATTAAATATATCTATTAAAAACTATCACTAAATTGAATTAATCTAACTATTATGGATAAGACATTTTCTATTACTACATAAATAATATCAAAGTAATAATATGTAAAAAAGATATTTATCAATTAATATATTTTAATAGAAAATTATGATATGTAAAAAATAAATTCAATATTTACTTATTAAATACATACATTTAAATTTCTTAAACATAATATTATATATTAATAAGTTTAATTAAAAATAAAACATACTAGTAGATAAATAATTTACCAAACTAAACCCTCACTAATATTCAAATAAATGAAATGTTTGATAGACAAGAGGGAAAATTTTTACTAAGGCAAATATATGATAGTTGACAAGATTGCTTTTAATTGAAAATTTGGAAAAATAAGAAAAAGTGTATATTACTGTCCATAAAATATTCCAAACAAAGTACAAATGTTTTACCTACATGAGAAGACCATATACTGGCCCGGTGCAAATATGTTGCACTATAGCCAATGCCCATGTGACAAGGGGCACATTAAGTTTCTCTGGCACGTGATAGAGTTTGGCAACACTTCTAAGCATGTGAGCAGGAGAAGGGATTTATGGAGGTTGTGGGGGGGGGGGGGGAGACCACTTTTGCTGCCCCCTCCCATGCACTTAAAAAACATTATAACAATTTGTTCTCTTCTGCAATCAATGGGTGGCTAAGTGTAGGTATTGTGTCATAAGATTTTGTGGCATATTAATTTTATTTTTTAAATAGAAGTTTAACCTCAACCCATGTGTGATAGGAGAGAATACCCTTACTCCCTCTTGTGACATAGTAATATTATATTGAGGGATTTTTTTTTATTGTTTCTCTAGGTAGGGAGATTCCAAAGTATATTCCTTCATAATATTTTAATGGCATGTATTATATCTTATGACAATGGTATTAATTGGGATCTCTTGTACATTTTTTAGAGAGTGCTAAGCCCTCTCCCAACACTTTTTCTTTTCTTATCTATATGTATTTATACTTGAATTTCCATCTTTAGCTAATACCTATGATCATGAAATTGCACTATAATGTTTAAATTTTATGTTGGAACTAACTTTTAATAGCATTTTCAACATGAATCCAATTGATTTTCTTATTGGATACCTATTGGAATCCTTGGGAAAATAATCTTGAGGAATGTAGCCTACTATTCACTTGAATCAATTATTTCTATATCTTGCATTGTGATTAGAAGGAAAGCTTAATCATGAAATCAACTAATTCATATCTTCCCAATTACAAATGGACTATTGATTTCATTACTTATTGAACCAAATGTATTGCAAATATCAATTACAATATCCAGCATGCTTGCATGTGTTTTCTCATGATATTACATGAATCTATATTGAAATAACATCAAATATAGTACTATATGATTTCCAATGAAATGTGTATAATGGAAGAACTTCTTGGAGTGCTCTCACGATGCATTGCAACTACACATATCAATGATGATTAAGAAGGGTAAATCTCCATACAATTGCATTGCATAATAATATAATCCTTCCTCATGCCACACCAACATATTGAGAAATCTAGGCTTTTCCCATTGATCTATTGACAACAAAATCTGCAAATATATAAAAAAGGGGGAAAAAAAGCAAGAACCATAGAAACTCTCCTCCCAACCATAGGCCTCCAAAGAGGCCACCCTTGAGCTAGGGTAAACAAGGCTCAAATGGGATACATTATACAATCTTGCAAGTGCATAAACACCACAATACAACACTTGAACAATCCCAACCCAAGGTATTTTCACAATGGTTCAAAAATGGAACCATGAACATATGGTGAAGGTGTTCTTTTCAAAGAGGAGATTTTCCATATCAAACAATATATGCACTAAGAAATTTCCATGCCCTTTTGGGGCTTTCATAATCACCAATTTCCATGCCCTTTCAGGGCTTTCACAATCATCCTCCTCTTCACAATAAATTCACAAACACACTACCATCAACTATAGCTTTCTTGTTGCCCATATTCCATAAACTTCCTCTCCTTGCCATACTACCCTTATTATGTGAGGCCTCGCCCCGACCCATCGTAGCATAGAGATACATTACTATTATTTTGATATTCACGACTCGAGATGTTGAGACATTATCTGATGTTTAGAACATACTATATTATTTCATGTTGTGTGATGTTACTTTCAGATATATTTGATGTTTGTCATTTAATGTTTCATGTATATGTATTTTGATGAAATTAGTAAATGTAGGATTGAGACTTTGATTTAAGAGATTTTAAATGGTTAAGAATTAAGCAGGATGAAGAAACCCTTATTGATGTATGTTTCAATCTATGTGGATTTTTGATACATACATACATACATATATATGTACATGTGATTTTATGGGACTACTCATGTGTGCAATGAGTGTGCAAATATTTAGCCAACCTACGAAGGAACAGAACTAATCTCTATGTGCTAATTTTGGAAACATTGTTGTTCATAATTCAAGTATTGTATTGTGAAATGTATGTATGTATCTTTCTGTGTTCAGTGAATGTTAGTGTTCGTAACTATGTTCTGTTAGTGTCGTTTGACACTTGTAAATTGTTTATGTTCTTCAGTGTGCTAATTAGGGTTAGTTGTATAACCTTTGGACCCAAGTTGATTTAAGTTAGTGTTAGTTTTCTATTTGGTTCTTAATCAGGTTTAGTCATCCCTAATCCAGATTAGTGCTTAATCTGCATTGTTAGAGTTGTTAGATGGTCTTATTTTATTCCTAGCTTTTTTTTGGCTCTAAACCTATTTTCTAAGGCTTAAAATATGAAATAATTATACCCAAAGGGTATGGGTATGGGTTAGGGGTCTTTTCCAACCCCTAAGCCCCTTTTATTGACTTTTGAGGCCACTCAAAAAGTCTCATTTTGCCTTTGTGCGAAAATTGAATATGACCATCATGAGTTACCTCACCTCCATTTAGTGTTTGACCATAGTGTGGGTTGAGTTAGGAGCTTCTATATTTTTAGGTGGGTGGGTGAAGTTATTGATCCCTTTGGTGGTTGAGTTTGAGGTCTATTTAGAGGCCCTTCTTGGACTAGTGGAGGTTGTTACCCAATCTCTACATTTAGAGAGGAGTCTTGGAAGATTGGAGGAAGGAAGGCAAAAGCTCTACTAAAACTTGTTCATTTCCATTACCTCTTTGTGAAGGTAGGAATTCTCATCTTCCTTGTTCAGATTTCATGTTTGTTTCATGCTTATGCTACCTTGTTGTTGTTTCTATGTTTGTATGTTTGTGGGTATGTTGGGAAGCTTTGAAAACCATGTTATTTTGGATGATTTCCTTTCATGTTTATGTTTGCAATTTTGAGATTTTTCTTGCATGGGTGTTTTGGTATTACTCACCCTTGGATAGGGCAGAAGTGACCAATTTTGGGAAAGGTCTGTTTACTTGGACTCCAACCAGTGTAGAGTCTCTTCTCATGATGAGAAGAGGGAGAAAGGGTAAGGTGTTATGGGCCCCTACTCATCAGCACAAACCTCGTATGAGTATGGAATGTTTAAATGGAAGAATGGAAGTTCTTGGTTAATAGCCCTGATTAGGCATTTGATTTGGTGTTGTGCTTAACTTCTCCTATTGGAAGAATCCACCTTTCCCTAGTGTTGATTCATTATGAATCATATTGTGAAAACCTTATATGAATATGCATTTTTGAATTGTTCTTGGTCATGCTTTTGGTCACCTGATCAAATTCTGTTCCCTCCATGGTTCTTGAATGTATTGCAGAAATCATTATGAATCCCTTAATGAGGGTCGTGAAGAAAATTCAATTAAATTGTTGAAATTGGGATTGATATCCTATGTAATTTGTATTTCAAACTTTGTTGTAATGGAAACGAAGCCGAGTTTTCTTCTTGGTTCTTTCCCGGTTGAGCCTTTGAATCAGGTTTGCCAATAAAATTGGTGTTTGAGTATAATTGTTTGTCATGTGATTCAATTGTAATTTTAAATTAGATGGATGCATATCAGAAATAGGATAGAAATAATGATGATGTTCAATTTGGAAAAATTTCAAGTTTCATATATGTTGAAAACAAAAAAAATTATGATCATGGATGCAGATTCAGTTTGCATGATTATTTGAATCAAACAATTCTTGCATTACTGATTAAAACAGATAATTCAAATTCTTGGTATATTAAGTTGTAACAAGTCCTTATGGATTTTCTTTGAAAAGAAAAATTTAATCCCCCCTTGGTTATTAATCAACTGAAAATTTTATACTTAGAAAATTTTAGACCAAAAATATATATATATATGCACTGCCTTGTAATTCTATACTTAGAAAAATTTTGGCAAAAAAAAAAAGTTTGCCCAAGAGCAAAAGCCCTCTGGATTTTGTATGGGCTTGGAAATTAAATGTCTTCTTGCAACAGAAAATATTTTTAAGAATATTCTTATTTTTAAAAAAAATTGGGAGTAAACAAATAGAAAGAATACATAGAATGTGTATAATAATAAAGATATTGAAAAAATATATATCTATATAATATACCATCACAATTATCCAAAGTCTTACCAAATAAACTTTTTGGCTTAAATTCCCCTTGCATGTTAGATTTAGAATGTATATTTTAATAGGTTTTATTTATAAAGTTTTAGCAAGTCATCAAATCAACATGGGGGGTGATGTCACCCTGCCCCCATGTCCCATCCCCATCTACATTCTTTAAATGGGCACTCAGCATGGAGGGGAAGTATTAAAAGTTTTGTGTTTAAAAAAAAGTTAGCAAGTAACTCAATCTTTCTTTCTTCCACCTATTATCCACATTGGACACATTGTTTTGGGAATGCTTGGTAGAAAGTTTTTGTGACAAGAGGGTTGCTGATGGGAGGGTGATGTCACCTATCCTTCCCATCCTATCACCCCGTTCCTCTTTAAGCACTTGCCCCTTTCTTTGCAAAGGCTTGGACTTGGGCATGAAAAGTCTTATTTAAAGCTTGCGTGCCTTTTTCCTTGGGGGACAAAACTGACGCAGGCTAGCTGTGTGGGACAGAGCGCAGGCCTAGGGTGGCATGGGGAAGAGGGGGGTTGTAGGGGATGTAGGGTGGAGAAGTAGGAGATGTAGAGGGTGTAGGGGGTAGGTGTTTTAGGAGTTAGTTAGTAGTGAGAGTTAGTTTTTATTAATTTGTTTATTAATTAATTTAATTTTGTAAGTTGTTTTAGATTTAGAATGTTAGTATTTAGATTAGTTTAAAATTATGTTTTTTTTTTTGTTTTTAGTTAGTTTAGAAATAAATTTATTGAATTAGTTGATTTATTTTTGCTTAGTTGTTAGTTTAAGTTATTTTTTAAGTTAGATATAAATTATGATATTGTGTAAAGTCATGTGTTTAAACTTTAGTATTTATATATTTCTTTTTAGTAGTATTAATTTAATAACATGTTTATATAGTTAGTTTTAAGTTAAATTAGTTAGTTGATAGTTTATTGAATTTATGTCTAGTTTAAGATTCACATTAATAACTTTTAAACTTTTACATTGGTATTAGTGTTTTTTTTAATTAATATAAATTGTTTAGTTCGTCCTACATTAAATAAAGTATGAAAAGGATAGTTAAACTTTATTATTAATGCTTAGATTGTAAGAGAAAGTTAGAGATTAGTTCTATTTTAGTAGAATCTCTTTTATCAATTTTTTTTTGTTTTTTGATAATGTTAGTTTTGTATGGTTAAGATCATAACTTATCAATATAAATCTTATAACAAATTATTTCAAAATCTTAACAATGTAATCATCCTCAAGAGTTTATAAACTTAAGATGTATCATAGTGAACCTTCACTTCTCTTGTAGGAGATCAGATTTAAAAC